>OX578140.1:124640964-124680964 GCA_951213105.1 Amaurobius ferox
ACAGACACGTTTCGGCATGGAATGTACTAGACTAGCACATGTAGTTTTAATTTCAACGACTCTGAACCATATGTCAATAACGGCCGAAATTAGCTTGTCCATCGTCGTACAGTCAAATTTGTGAAGCCGTTTTTTGACAATAGCCCACAAATTTTCTATGGGATTCAAGTCTGGTGAATTCCTGGGCCAATCCAGTACGGTAATATTTTTTTTTGAGCAGAAAGTTTTGATTCGCTTCGAAGTGTGACATGGCGCGCTGTCTTGTTGGAAAACGCAATCTCCGTTCGGCCACAGTTTAGCCATGGTTGGAAGCACTTTTCGGGTCAATATGACTTCGTAACTGGCACTGTTCATCATTCCCTCTACGGGAACAAGAGATTCTGTCCCCAAAACGCTGAAACAACCCCAAAGCATCTTTTTGGGCGGATGCTTGATTGATGTGGTGCTGATTGAGAGGTTCTCCTTGGCTCCTTCTCACGAACATAGATCTAAATCCCTGAACCACAAAATGTGTTTCGTCAGAAAAGAGAACTTTCTCCCAGTCCATGTTTTGTATTTCCGTGCCCATTCCAACCTTTTTTTCTTCATGCGAAGCGTCAGAAGCTGCTTCTTGTACGGTCGACGTGCTCTCCGTCCGCGTTCTAACAGCCTGTATCGCACTGTTGAAGGTGCAATATCAACACCAGCTGCCACCATGGACTTGGACAGGTCAAAACTGGTTAATCGAGGATTTTTAACACTCATTCGATGTAAAGTTTTGTCGTCACGAGCCGAAGTTGATCTTTTTCGGCCGCATCTTCTAGAACGGTTGGTTCCAGCATTTCCTGTTTCTTGAAACCCCTTCTAGATCCTCCCGACACTTGCTGTACTCACTCCACATAGTTTACCTATTTCCTCCAACGTCTTAGAAGTGTGTTCTCTAAGCGCAATCACTTTAGCACGTGTTTTCGCGCTGATATCCATGACGCTAATGAGCCCCGCAACAACTGAGAAACTACCACTGCGGAACACCTGCCACCTGTCGGAGGAATTTGAACACCTGCTACTTACCAGGTGCATACGAACACCTGCTACTTTGATAATAACTGCAATTTGAACTCTGAGCTAATTTGGAGTGCTTCTTCCTAAGCTTACGTGTGATAAAACGAAAAAAATTACATTTCTCAATTAATTGCCACAATACTGTATGTATATATATATATGTATATATATATATATATGTGTGTGTATATATATATATATATATATATATATATATATATATATATATATTAACATATTAACAGAAAGATATCAATTTATATCATACGAATCGCGTTTTTAATGAATCAGAATATATTATCGTAGAAGTTCACATCCTGGAGGAGAGAATTAGATATCATACTTAAAAGTATTGGAAGTTATTTATACAAAAAGAAAAAAGTGCACTTTGTCCCTAACGATTTTAGATTTTACCGCTCTCTTACAAAAAGAGCATTGTCTTATATCAGATATCTGATTTAAAAATAAATATTAACTATGCTATGCAGAACCATTGTTTCATTAGAGAGAATATATTAAATTTAATGAAGCAGAAATTAAAAGAATTCTCCACACCGATTGGCTGTTCTTTAAGTTTGCAGAATCAATTAAATGGATGATGAATATCTATTATAATACTTCGAAGTTATGGACAAATGCATTATCTTACTATTAAATAATTACATTTTTGAAATAAAAAAAAAATTCTGTTTTAATGTTTATTTCATTTTCATTAAAAAGCAATCTTATTATTTTTAACACAAAACATATTAGAAGATATCATGTTTTTATAGTTTTATATATTTTTATTATTTCGTAACAATAAATTAAAAACGATATGAATTATCATGATTTCTAAATAAAATCTATGTATCATGTATATCTAATAAAATGTTATTGAAAATAATAATTTCATAATTTTTTATCAAACTTGGCCCAGATGCATCTAAAACCACGCGTACACATTATGTGATGTTAATTAATTTAATAGTATAGTCGAATGTAATGATCTAAAATCGCTTTCTCATAATATATATCATAATAGCAGATAAACCCGCCTTTGCCCAGCAGATATACAGCTCAATGAAATATAAATCTGTTTTAATTATTCTACATTTTTCTTATATTCTCTATTGTTTGTTATATTACCAGTATTCATGATACTACGATTGATACATAATATAAGGTGGAAAGACATAGAGTGCCAATGAAACTGCTGATGAAACTTTCGAAAGTAAATCTTTGAGAAATGAAATTGATAGACTTCGACGGGCTGAAGAAAGTTTTAAACACAGTTTTAATCAAAGAAAAAATAAAAACTTGAAGCTAATAAAATTATTATTTTCAGAATTTTACCCTTAAAAATTTTCGACACGCCTAGAGTGCAAATGCTCGGCGCAGGTACTAGTTCTTTATAGTTCATTTCGTAAGATCAGCTGTAGGGTGTTCTTGCTTATTCAATATCTCTAATAAACACCCCGAGGACATTCGTAGTGATCATAGATAAAAAATGTCATATAATTTTTTATATTGCTTTATTGGTAGTTAGGAGATTTCCGTAGTAAAAGATTTTAATGAAATTTTTTATATATTTTTATAATATGTAAATAATAAATTGAATATAAAAAACGACATTAACACAAAACATCAAATCAAACCACATAAAAATATATCCATAATACACTGTACGGTGGTATGAAACAGGAAACAGAACAGTATAAACATATGAACTTGTTTGGAATAAACTACTTTTTCAAGACAATTAAAACCATACAAACGATTAATTCACAATTGATTTGTTGCGTCTCATAGTTCTACAAATCGCTTAACGGATTCACGCTATAAATATTTTGATTTCGTTTGCAACTACTTTTTAAGTTAATTTGATCTCTTTTCTAACAAACAGTTTTAATTTTCCAATTTATTCAGGTACACTTAAGGGGGGGATGGTACCTAAAAAATTCCAAAAAATCTCAATTATTTTTTCATTGTTTAAATAAAACATAATTTTCTGATTCCAATGACACTAAATTCATCTTGCTACGTTAAATAGAACCGATTATATTGCAATGTTAAAAATTGAGCTACTCTGGAGCTGTCACTAGCCACGCCCATATTCGTCTGCTACTGTAACATAAACAAACGAAAGTGAAACCCCTACATATCTATTTCTCTCAGTTCAAGATGTTTCTTTTTGTTGGATGGAAGAAGCGAAGTGAAATATATTAGCTAACACTTATTTGAACTGAAATGAAGTAATAGTATCTTTTGGATTGCTTATTTTGAACATAAATTGGATATTTGATGAGAAAAATTTGACGTTTATTTCGATTTCGAAAACGGCTATTGTTGTTGAATGTGCTGTTAAATATATTTTGTTGTTAATACATCTATATATTTATGTGATAATTATATAATTTTAAGTGCTATGTTTACACATTTTGTTTAAGTCAGAGAGTTGAAATTGCAGTTGCCAGAGGTATAATGGATTTCAACAAGGGTCTCTCCTTTCCTGGAGCTCAAATAATGAAGGATGCTGTCTCATGTCACCTGGAAGGTCACATGTTCTTACTAAACGAAAAGTTATAAGACGCTATGAAAAGTTATAGGACAGCTTTGAACAAATCAACTTTGTTGTTCAAAGCTTATCGCAGAAAAGTGAACTTGGCAAAAATAAAACTGAACCAGAATTCTGGTTACTTGGTTGATGGACATTGAAATGTGTTAGTCAGCAATATTGCTTTTACATACATTTAAACATTTTCATATAATGTATTATCTTTGAATTTGTGTGTGCAACAGCTATCTATAATATATTATGGTCCAACAGCAGCAATTTTCATATTTTCCACTATAAAAATTTTGATAACATTTTTTTAATCCTTTTTTCAAGTTTTAAAATTTATTTTTTGTACATATATTAACATTTTGTTAAAATTTAAACTTGAAATATATTTCTTGTGTGTAAAAGATTAGGGAATTTTTTTTTCAGATGAATATTTTCATAAACAGCTATTTTGCATAATTTTTAAACTTTAATGCCTTTTTTCTCAAAGACGTGATTTTCGACATTTTTATAAATTTAAATTGACGTAAGTCAAATTCGACTACACGGATAAGAGTGAAATTTGGAACAATTGTTATATATACTTTTACAATATACTTTTCTTTAATTTGACTTCAGCAATTGTTGAAATATGTGTTTGTGTTTTTATTACGATTTTCGAAAACAATATTTGTGGTGTAAAATCACGTTTTATTTACATTATTTTTTATTAAATTTTATCTGATTTATATTTATAAAAGCTGTGAAAGCAATTTATTTCTTGCATATTTTTATGTTAAAAAATGTTCAAATTCAAATTTTAGAAAAATTATTTTTCTGCTTATATCAAAAAGAAAACTTGTCAAATTTTTGAAATTTTAATTTAAAAAAAATATATATATATTGTTTAATTTATAAAATTTTGAATATCACATTTTGTTTACTATACTTAAAATTTACCTGAATATAAAAAATTACAACTATAACTTCAAATTTACAAATTTCAGCAATTTAGGTACCATACCCTTTGCGAAGTTCAATACATGAATGTAGTTTTAATGCAAGGGTTAAGAGAAGATATAAATTTAATATTTAGGCCATTTTCTTGCCCAAGGAAATAATTTATTTCAACTGTGGTGTGACTAATAATACCATTTATATTTTATGCTCATTGTAGCTATATCATACTGCAAATGACGGGAGTAGAGGGGTGAGATAAAATTATTTATAATTAAAAGAACTTAGCAGATAAAAACTTATTATTTTACACTTCAATTTTATTTTTAATCTACAGAACGAGTCTGCATTTGTAATTGTCTAGTAAACGTATTTCACAACATGTTTCTATTCCGTATATCAATTTCAGATGGAGCAAAAATTATTTGTACTTCATAAAAAGCAAGCATATGAACATTATCCGAGCATTCTATAAAAAAATGAAAGAATTTGTGTTTTCACAAGCAGCAATTATATGGATGTTGATTTAAAGTATTTCGTTAAGAAGGAGGCTGCTTTTGCCTCAGTAAACGTTTGATATTATTAATCAACTACCTGATTATTTTGTTATAAAGTATTTTTGTTCCTGATTGCTTTATACAACACAGGTGTATCAGATTTACTTACGTTAGAGTTCATGTGCATAGAATATATAGAATAGATATTAAAGTCATTGACAATAAATAATACAACCGAGTAACAAACACACTTAGCTTCCTTCGTCATAGTTGAGTCATACCAGTCTGCGACAAATATCAAGTTTACTTACTGCCAGTGCAGTCACTGGATATCGTGTTCTAATGAATTGGTATATAAACTAGCCTATATATATATATATATATATTGGCTAATGTACTGAGATTATCCATAAACACAAAAATCACCTATAAGGGGTGTTCCCAAAAGTTAGAAGACACTCCCGTTGCAGATAACACTATCCATGGACCAGTTTCGTGCTTATTATGCATTCGTCAGCATGGAAAAATTAAGATATGCAATTGCATAGCAAAACTTGCTATATCATTTTTATTTATTTTAATTTTTAAAATATTTTGAGAATGTATATGTATATTTTTGAAAATAGTTACATTTTATTTGCTTAAAGTGTCACGTTTTAAAGTATTTTTTCCCATTCAAACGCATATTTTATTGCATCTTAGGCTTAAAGTTTGTATCTTACGACTTTCAATACCAATAACATATTAAAACCTCCCGACAGATATGTAGCTGATAAACGCGTGTAATGGTGATTGGAAGCTAGCCTTAAAAAAAGGAGTGGCTATTGCTGCCACCTCTGCAAATGACAATGACTGGATGTGAGACGCGCCGTTTCCTAATGACGTAGGCAAACGTGTTGGGGGTGCAGAAGTGTAAAATAATTTTTTTCCGGGAATGCCATTACTTCCACCCTTTAGGGTGAAACGATATGCTCTTTCGCAGTAATAATAATTTTTTGTAATTCTAAATAATTTGAGCTATTTTTCACGAAGAACTGGACACTAACCCAATTTTAAACAAGATCAGACGAAAAATTGCACTATTAATGATTGCTATTTAAACTTAGTAGTTAGTGAAGCAGACTTTAACTCGGCATCAATATGGCAAAACACCCGTTTGGTTATTTTGGAGTTTTAGAAAGAAGAAATCGAATTTCGCTTTGGTAATCACTTGTTACAGGATAATCTATTTTTTTATAAAAGCAATTGCCAATATTTCTAGTAGATTTTTAGCATATTGTAACTATAAGATATTAAGTTTCCATAGTATATTTTTTGTCAATAACATACAAAATTGGTTAAGGACATTGTTGAGTTACAATGCTGATTGCAATACATTGCTGATTACAGTAATTTTCAACTAAGCTTGCTACGTTCCAAATTTATTTTTCAGACCATTTTCAATGCGCTCTTGAATTGTTTTATTATATTAGTTCTAGCTGCTTATATTTGCAAAACTGGTATATATTTTCTGTCACTTGGTAGATATATTCCACTTTATTTCAACTTCATATATAATAGGATGGTTTCAAAGGTTGATCTAATTTTGAAATATGAAAACCTTTATAATGCTTCTTGTATGTATTCATCTTACAGAGGTAACAATTTTAAAATACGGTGCATTTCATGTGCTTTTTGCATGTTTATGTTACATTATATTATTTTACTCATAAAAATATAGTACTTATTGAAAGAGCAAATATTCAAAATTAAATTTCGCTTGTTGAAACAGCAAAACTCTCTCTAATTTAAAACGCCCAGCGCTCAGCCTCCTCCGTTAAAATAGTACATTAAGCTACTAGTATTTATGAACCTATGATTGATTTCTACTTGATTTAGAAATGGCTTTTAATATGGGAAGTTAGTTATATTTGACATATTACTTTCCTTATATAAAATAATGTATAAGGAAAGTATTGTGACGGGGTCGAAAATTCGAATTCGAGTTTTCGACGGGAGAGCACGTTTCAAACATCCCTGATCAAGAATCGAACATTTTTGAAGTGGTATCTGTGTATGGGTGTGAAAGTATGTCTGTGTGTGTGTCAGTGAGACATTGGAGACGATAACTGACAAACGAATGGACCGATTCGAACAAAATTTGGTACAAAAATTACAATCCGTAAACATTAGAAGTCTATTGTTTTTATACGCAATCGAATGTTCAGAACCCATCCAAATTTTCGAGTGAAATTTTGAAAAAATCTTCAAAAAATCAGAACCTCTAATAAAGTTACGCAAATAGACATTTCTTATGTAATTTTTCATTAGAAAACGATTGACATAAATTTTAGAACGCTAACATGAACCGATCTTGAGATATTCCACATTTTTAAAAAAAATTATCAAAAGATTATATAAAATAATAAAATAATATTTCCTATTGAGAAACATGTTTACTTTTCATATGTAATACCATGCGATAAATTTGGTCACATCCTTCTCGTGGGTCTTGCTCGTTACGTTCATGAAAAAAGATACTTTGAGTAATAGTTTTGTATTTGAACGCCAATAGTCATTTATCTGATGTAAGAATAACTTATTTCTGCATCCATAACGCTTGACGAGATTTTGGCGACAAATTTAGTGTAATGTCGCTAACTTGGTGACTTTTTAAATGTTGTTAAATTAACGAAAAACTCGCCAAATGGTTAAAAATGACGCTAAATTAATGAAAATGACGACTCATTAACGAAAATTGAATATCTTGGAAAGAATATAAATATCTACTATAAAAATAATCATTTTTTTTTTACTGTAAAAGTAGTAAATTCATTGCAATATATAAGGAAAGTCATGTGCTGCCCACATCAGATTTTTGTAACGTAGAAATGCAGGGCGTGCAAATGAAACTGCTGATGAAGCTATTAAAAGAAATTTATTTGGAAATGAAATTGTTAAGATTTCGACGGACAGAAGAAAGTATTAAACATAGTTTCAAAGAAGAACTGCAAACTTGGTGGTAATTAAATTATCATTTTCAGAGATCTACCCTCGTAAATTTAACACATGTCTAGAGAGCAGATGCTCAACGCAGGTTCAGCTATATAGTTCATGTCGCAAGATCAGCGGTAGCACGTTCTTGCTTATTTAATATCTTTAACTAAAAAATATGGAATTCTAGTATTGAACATAAAAAAACAAAGAAATTGATATAATTTTTTATATTAATTTATTGGTAGTTTTGAAATTTCCCTATTAAAATGTTTAATAATATTGTCATATATTTTTATAAACAATAAATAATAAACTGAATTTGAAAGACTGCATTAACGCAAAATATCAAACCGACATACATAAAAAAGCATTCGTAATACCATTTATGGTGGTATGAAAAAAAAAAGAATAATATATACATATGAACCCGTTTGGATAAAAAATATTACCTTTTCAAGACGATTAAAGCCATAGAAACGATTCATAATTTATTTGCTGAGTCTCATAGTCTTACAAGAAGCTTAAAGTCAACCTGAATATAGAATTTACGTTTTAAATTCAGGCGATTTAAATTAATATGATTTCTTTTCTGACGAACATTTTTATTTTTCAAATTTATTAATAAAGATGTCAATAGTTTCAATACAAGGGTTTGAAGGATATATAAATTATTTATTTAGGCTTATTTCTTGCTCAAGGAAACCTCATAAAACCATATTTAAATTGTGAAGTTAAGTTCCTTTCGAATTATTCTGATAAGGTTCGATTTTCGCATGATTTGGAAATATACAACTGACCTTTCTTTCCGAAATGATTTAATATTATATTTACTAAGTCGCTGTTGATCGAGTAATTTTTGGCAGCACAGCGGATAGACTAACACTAAGACTGTGGGATGAACCGTTGTCGAGATATTTTAGTTTTTTTGGAATTTTGAGGACCAGAAGAATTTATAATGCATTAAGTTGCCAAATGAAACGAAGATGCTCTAAAAAGGCAAGTTAGATATAATATCAGAAAAGTATCCATGTTATTTTCTGCAATAAAACTCAATGTAATGTCTAATGAAATAAAAAATTACAAAATGAATTTATTTGAATCGGCAGCGAAAGTCATGTATTGCTGACATCAGATTTTTAATTTCCCTGCAATACATGGTAATGTATAGAGAAAGTATTGGAATCATGTCGAAAATTGAACTCGAGTTTTCGACGGTCTACACGTTTCGAGACGTCTAGAACACGAAAAAATTATTTTTAGCGTGACGTTTGTGTGTGTGTGTCTGTCTGTGCAGATTTTGTATCCACTCTAACTAATAAACTAATGGACCGAACTTTATAAAATTTGGTTGGTAAGTGACTTGTGGGCGAATCTGGTACTGATTAGTTCTGGATACTATTCGGGATAAAATACCAGCCTTTTTTTGCGAAATGGCCCACAAAAGCTTGTATCCATTCTCGCTAAAAACTAATGGACCGAATTTTACAAAATTCGGCAGATAGGTCACGTGTGGGATATCCTGATGCTGATTAGATTTTGGTACGATTCGGAAGAAAATAACCTGCCTTTTTTTTGCAAAATAGCCCACAAAAATCGACAAAATCTAAAATAAGAAACTATGTATGCTCAAATATATCCATTAAATGATTGTTTAATACTTAATTTTTAACGAAAAAAGGAATAAGTTACACTAGGGGACTAGCCGTTTTCGAGATATTTTTGTTTTTTCCCATTTTCTCTACACCACCTTTGAAAATATGTCCAGTTATCAAATGAGAACGAAAATTGAATTAAAAGTGAATTAAATTTAATTAAAATGAAGAGAACGTAAATATAAGTCTGCAGGGAAACTCATGTGCTGCCCACATCAGATTTTTACTTTCCCTGCAATACATAGCAATATATAGGGGATGTATTAGAATCATGTCGAAAATCGCAACTCGAGTTTTCGGCGGATCTACACGTTTCGGGACCTCTAGAACGCGAAACATTTATATTTAGCGTGACGGTGTGTGTGTATCTCTGCGGGTGTGTGTGTGTCTATGTGTGTGTGTATATGTATGTGTGTATGGATCTCTGTGTGTGTATGTCTATCTGTGCAATATATGTATCCAGTCTAACTCAAAAACTGATTGACCATATTTCATAAAATTTTATAGGTAAGTCACTTGTGGGTGATTCTGGTGCTGATTAGAATTTGATACGATTCGGAATAAAAAAACCTGCCCTTTTTTTTACAAAACGGCCTGCAAAAATCGCATGTGTCCATTGTAGCTAAAAACTAATTGGCCAAATTGCACAAAATGTTGGCAGATAAGTCAGTTGCGGGTTACCTTGGCGTTGATTAGATTTCAGTACGATTCGAAAAAGAAGAACCTGCCTTTTTTACGAAATGGCCCACATAAATTGTAAATATCTAAAATAAAAGCTCAAACGTATCAATTAAATGCTTGTTTTATGCATAAATATTAATGATAAAAAGAATAAGATCTATTTCTTTGCTTTGGGACATTGTTTTTTCTCGTTTTGAAAATATGCTTTGAAAATATATCCAGATAACAAATGAAAATGGAATTAAAAGTGCTAATTCAGTGTTATTTTTATATAGATTTGTAGTGAAAGTCATGTGCTGCTCACATCAGTTTTTTACTTTCACTGCAATACTTGGTAATGTATAGGGAAAGTATTGGAATCATACCGAAAATCGTAATTCGAGTTTTCGACGGATCTACACGTTTTGACACCTATAGAATACGATAAAACCACTTTTAGCGTGACGTCTATGTGTGTGTTCGTGTGTCTGTCTGTGTGTCTGTCTGTGCAGATTTTGTATCCACTGTAACGAAAAAACTAATTGACCGAATTTCATAAAATTTGGTACGTAAGTCACTTGTGAGCGACTCTGGGGCTGATATTTTTGGGTACAATTCGGGATAAAAGAACCCGCCTTTTTTTGCGAAATGGCCCACAAAAATTGCCAGTATACACTCTAGCTGAGAAACTAATGGACCGAATTTCACAAAATTCGGTTGATAAGTCGCTTGTGGATTACCCTGGTGCTGATTAGATTTTGGTACGATTCGGAAAAAATTAACCTACCTTCTTTTGCGAAATGACCAGCAAAACTCGTCAAAATCTAAACTAAAAAACTACGTATGTTCAAATATATCCATTAAATGCTTGTTTTATACGTAATTTTTAACGATGATAAGAATAAGACCAACCCCATTACATTAGGACTAGCCGATCTCGATATATTTTAGTTTTTTCATATTTTCTCTACGACACCTTTGAAAATAAGCCCAGTTATCAAAAGAGAGCGAAAATAGAATTAAAAGTGAATTAAATTTAATTAAAATAAAGAGAACGTGAGTATAAGTCTGAGGGGAAAGTCATGTGCTGCCCACATCAGATTTTTCATTCTGATGTGAATAACATCAATAGTTAGGGTATCTTTGCTTGGATGAAATCGTAGAGTTATGAAAAATATAAGCACTTTGGACGTTTATATCGCAGAACTTAATAGATACAAATAAAACAACTTTTCAGTAGGATTATTTACTTGTTTTGTCAGGAACAGGGTTTAATTTAAACATATATAAAAATCAAATATTTCAATATTTTGAACTTTTTCTTTCACTTAAACTAAATTTTGTCTGAGCGAGTCTTTGCCTCACTTTGCTTAAGTTCAGTCGAAATTTTTCTAAACTATAAAATATAAATATAAACAGTAAGCAACAAATTTGTTTTTACAAAGCTATTGCAGTTTTCGAGGAATTACCTTCTCATGTTCAGAAAGGTTAAAATTTTTCAATTTTGTAATACTTTCTCGAAAACTACAAAAGTACTATAGCTTTGAAGTGTAAGAAGCAATTTGTAGTCCTTTAAAAGCCTTACAAGGAAAGCGATACAAATAAAGCCTCATAAGGAAAGCATTATACTAATTGTATTTCAGATAGGGTCCTTATTTTTCGAAATATAGTTGTAATAATTTCGACATTTTAATATTTTGAACTGTTTTGAAAATATCTAGGAAAGACAAGTAACCCATAAAGAAAGATGTTATACATGCAAAACCATTTCGGCTTCTTAATTTGATCTGTTTAAAGCCACCGCAGATTTTTTTCCATGCGCATTTATTGTTTTTAAGTTATATATTTTTTAATATTTTTTTATTTGCTCCAACCTCTCAAAATTGAGATGGTCAAATGAGACATTATTCGATCTTTTCACGATCGCTTCCTGTTCAAAAACTGTTCTTGAAACGTTTATTTCTCGATATTTCCAATAGATGGAGCTTAGATGAGAACTGGTATGAATTCATCATTACATTCTAGAGACTGGCTGTAATAGTTCAATTATTAGGATTTTATAGATTTTTAGTTATATTTTTGGTCTGTTTTTTTTTTCGTAGCAAATTATTTTTAAGTTATATATTTTTTAAGATATAACTTAAACCTCTCGATATTGAGATGGTCAAATGAGATACTATTCGACCTTTTTGCGATGGCTTTCGGTTTATAAACTGTTCTTGAAATGTCTATTTCTCGATATTTGCAATAGCTGGAGCTTAGATGAGAACTGGTTTGAATTCACCATTAAATTCCAGAAGCTGGCTGTAATAGTTCAGTTATATTATTAGGATTTTATAGATTTTTAAGTATGCATTTTCATTTTGTTTTTTTTTTCGTAGCAAAGTAAATCTATAATTAATTCTATAATATTTCATTTAACTTCTTATTTGCTTGGATTTTCAGTTCCACTGACAAGTTCTTCAGTTAAACTCCCATAACTGGAGGGAAATGTAAAGCACAGGAAGTACAAAAACCTCATACCACAGAAAAAAGCAAAAAAACAGGGGACTCACAAAGTCCTCTGTACCCCACCTCATAGAGCAGATCGGATGAATTACATTACATCACATTTTATTTGTTTTACAGAGAGATAAAAAGGATGATCAAAAAGATTAATTTCAAAGGTAATTAATCAAAGTATTTTTTGAACAGTTTTTTTTTTCCAAATTCCACTGCTGTTTGCAATTAAGATAAAATTAGATTTTCTTAAGTAGATTATCTATGCCTCTGTCTCCCTAATGCATTTTTAAAGATTGATTTGAATACTCGTTAAGTATATAACTGACACTAACAAAATAAATGAGAAAAATATGCATGATTTTTTTTATTTACTTATTTTTGTATGTGTTTCTTATTTTCCATTCAATTCCATCTAGTATTCTCAATTTCAAAAAACAATTAAGTATATTAAACGGGACAAAAGAGCCATTATTTCAATAACTATATTATTACGTTGTAAGAAAAGGATAAAATGTCATCAATTGTAATACTTTTAATAAAGTAAAATGGAAATACAGTAATAGCTAAAGTTCAATTATTCAGCGATAGTAGAAAAAGAGATAGTAGAAAAAGAGAGCCATGCTTTTTCATATGTAACGACGTACTCAATTTAGTTATTTACATATCTGGCAACTATTAATTTCATCTTGAAAAGTTTAAATTTAATTTGAAACTATTTTGAAATTTTAACTTTTTGATCTACCTGGAACATGATAATAATGCTTCTTAAAAATAATATTTTCTTACGTAATAAAGTAAAATGCTTGTGTGTGTGTGTGTGTGTGAGTGCGTGTGTGTATGTGTGAGTGTGTGTGTGAGTGTGTGTATGTGTGGTGTCCGTGTGCACGCTTGTTGTCAGTGTGTGCCGTCAATAGCGGAAAATTGAAGCTTCGGACAGCAGTAAATTCCAGTACAGAGATACTTCAGGTTTTCAGACAAAACGGCTCGGCGAGATATTTTTAAAATTTGAATTAGTTTTAAAATTAAGAACATTTAAAGCCGAAAAAAATCCGTCAAAATTCCGACTTCAAAATCAGTTCTATTCCGGGCAGACGGTAAAAGATAAAAGGGCAGATGTTTGTTGAGACGGAAAAGCAGCTGTTTATCTAAGGAAGTGGAATTTATCTATCGGTTTTCTAACTTGCGAATTTGAAATATATTGTCCTACTTTTTTAAAATAAGGTATTATCATTATAAGTAATGTGCTAGAAAAAATGGTAAAGTTCTGATGAATATTCGATGATATAGCATTTAATCCTTTAAATAAATCGGGCTGGGTGTGACTATGCCTTTTGAAAAATTGAATGAATGGAATTAATGAATCCCTGTTTAAAATTTTGGGAAACACCAGATACATTTTCTGGCACACATTAAAAGATGTTTGCGTGTATGTGTTTTCTGTAGCGAAAAGTCGAAGTTTTGAACTTCTGCGAAATTTAGTACAAGGGGAGCTGAACTCGTAGAACAAAATACCCGGTGGCGTTATTTATTATTTTATTAACTCAAAATAGTCTAAAATATATGAAGTCAATATTCGGCCGAAATTCCCCGTTTTTGGGTCCAATTTGAGGAATAGACGACTGTGCTTGAATGCGAGTGCTTTTTATCGCAGGTCTTTTGTGATTCATAACTCAGACATTCGGTCTGGACTTTAAGTACTGTGAATTTTTTAGATTTTCTGATTTCGCAAATTTTGTAGATATATTTAAAAATTTTGGAATATAGAATTATTTCGATACTGTGTGCACATAAGTGCGCTTTGAAAATTTGGCTTAAATCGGACGTAAACTTTTGAAAATGGCACAACATTTTGTTTTTCTTTTGGTTTTAAAATCTAATTTTTTTTCAACTGAAAGGGATGCAGATGAAAAAGAAACGGAGATCATAAATCTTTCAGGGGGTAGTACAAAAATTAAATTCGCTAGAAATAATTTGTAGTCGAAAACTTACATGTACCTATATTTAGCAAAAGTTTTATACAGTCCCCAATTATACGTCGAAAGCAATAATGGATGATAGCTTAGATAATTTTGATCGTATGACAATAGGCTTTTAGTCGTTTGACTAATTGGAATATGGGAAATATTTGCGTAATTAAATTTTGTTTCTAGGAGGCCCGGTATAAATGTTACATTGCGTACTTTATTTTTACTAAAATATGCACATGGTCAAAATTTGCATACTGTGATAGTCTTACCTTAATTAAAGCATTTCTCATTCAGAACCATGGGTTTACGATGAATCGTTCAAGATATATTTAGCCGTGCAATCTTTTTTAAACACTCTGTATATCAATATCTTTATTTTTATTCATTCAATCAGTATCGACGATTATATGTACATTTTGACTTCTTTTCATTCCTATGGAAAGATTAATGTATTCAAGACTTGGAAATCAGTAGTAAAAATTGACAGGCCTTAAGAGATAGTAGTGCAGATGTAGTATAATCCCTTTTTCATTCTTGGCGATTTTAAATGAGGATCGGTCAATATCTGTTATGATTTGGAGAACATTCCATTCTGACTTTCTGACAAACTTTTCTGCGTCTTTTGCCGCCATTTTATAGTCTTTTGTCTCCCTTTTGTCGTCTTTTGTCGCCCTTTTGTTGCCAAGGTAAAAATCGCATCATTCCATCCTAGCAACGTTTTCCGCGTCTTTTGCCGCTCTTTTGTTGCCAAGGTAAAAATCGCAACATTCCATTCTGGCAACGTTTTCTGCGTCTTTTGTGGCCCTTTTGTCGCCCCCTTGTCGCCCTTTTGTTGCCAACCTAAAAATCGCCCTTTTGTCGCCAACGTAAAACTCAGAAAAATTTCTGATTTTCATGTTGTGCCCTATGAGCCACAGAACACCTGCTGCACAAACAGCTATTGCTAAGTGCGACCTCCGACAGCCAGCTGGATCAGATTCTGTGATATTTTTAGCTGGCGTAGGCCCAGGTTTAAATTGCTACAGATCGACTGTTACACAAACGGCGACAAAAGGGCTATTTTTACATTGGCGACAAAATATCGACAAAAAACGCGGAAAACGGTTCCAGAATGGAATGTTGCAATTCTTACCTTTGCGGCAAAAGACGCGGAAAGAGTTTCCAGAAGAGGTTTTCCAAATCACAGCAGGAATTTCCAGAATATCGCCAAAAATGAAAAAGGGATTATACTACATCCGTTTCGAGATAGATTCAAAACACTGTTTTTTCCACCACGGCAAAAATATTGCAACATAATTTATGAATGATGCTCGAATAGCACTTCTTACTCTCAAACCTACATTCGCAGATAGCAATCAAGTTTGTTAGAGACTGCAAACGTGACTCGCTTTATCTTCCCCGACCGGAATAAAAGAGCTCACGAACGGAAGCTTTTAAATTAGATTTCCTTCTATTTGTGCTTTATGAGTTGGTTTGATGTCGGTTTCTTTTGAATCAGAGATCAAGAATATATTTTATTACGTAGTTATGGTTGCTGGTGCATATCATTCCTTGCATCAAATCCTTTATAAGGTGTAAAGGGACTAGTACTAATTTTTACTTTCTAATACTATGTAATATAATATAGGGAAGGTATTGTTTTCGCGAAAATTGTCGAATTCGACATTTTGTTGCCAATATATGTTTAAGGACCTCCTGAAAACGTTTTGAATACTTTTGGAGTGATGCCAGTCTGCTTGTCTATATATCTGTGGTCGATTCGTAGACAACAGCTGCCACAAATATTATTGGATTTTCACTAAATTTTACATCCTGCTTTGTTATCGAAAAATCTAGAACTAGATAGATTTTATTTTAATTTGAGCGACAACTATTTTTAACATGGCAACATATGACAAAATTCGACATATCATGCATAAAAGGTCTCAAAGTATGGTTCAATGATCTTGATCTAGTTTCAATCACTGCTATGAAAATTATTCGCGATACAATTTTTGTATTCGTCATGTCATTAACCCCATCGGGATGGAAGGGGGATTATCCCCCTGGGGTACATTTTCAAGTATGGTTTCAAGCGAAATACTTTTTCAAGTTCTTTAGAGGGGAATGTAACACGCTATAATTGTAATCATTTGGAACAACAATACCGATTTTTAAAAATAATTCTTATAAAATTTAAAAGAAGGAAAAAAATGCCACTTGAAAATGAATTCTAGTATAAGAAAGTCGAGTTAAGCCATAGTTAATTTTTAGCCTCCAGTTAACTTTTAATCCGATATTCAGTTGTTATTTATTTTACAACAATTTTAAATATACAGCCAGGCAGTTGATTATTTGATGTGCGTTCGTGCATTTAGAAAATACTCTATACTGCTGCGGTGTTGCCCGCAGATGACGGTCACTAAATATAGCAATCGGTTTTCACAGCTATCCGTTTTCTTTAGTCCCACGTAGCGTGCGCAGGTGTCGCAAAGCAACAAAAGTAGGACGAAAGCTGAGGGGGATCAGTGGTGTTAGGATTCAATTCATATGTTCGATGAAATGGAATTGTAAATATTGATACAAATAAAGGAGTCAAATCTTACAAAACCATCAATAATTTTACGTCAGCAAGCAATCACAGGATTTCAAGTTAAGCGTAGGCAGATCGAAAGAGTCTATTGCAGATTCGAATATACAGTTTTTTGTCACAAATAAACAGGCACAGAAGGAATCACGAAGGACCAGGCTGCATGATATATTTTTTTTAATTAAAAGTTGAAGACCAAAGCTTTAGCCAGAGAGGATAGCCAGGGGGTTGATCCCTTCTGGCTATCCTCTCTGGAATTCAGGGAAGCTATCTACCACCCCAAAATGAGATATGCCTCCATATGGAAATAATACATATCAGTAGTATATTTTAATTAGAATTAAAGTCTTGTGACATTTTTTGAAGTTTTTATCGGAGGAAAAATGATTTTTCAGAAAATGCTTATTATAATTTTACAATGATATATTTAAAAAACCAAATTTCTACCTCTTAAATGCCCAAACTTAGATATTTAATAATTTAATCACTGTTCCCCAGGCGCCAGATCTCTACGATTCACGGCTTCGATATACGCTTATTGCTAACAAGAATGAGCGAAATAGGTCTTTGTTTTCCATGATTTTCAGCAGCCTCTTTGCGATTTTTAAAAATCTCTAAAAAAACTATTGACTTTGAAAATTCGATCTTTCAGAGAACACTGGAAATTTATTTGGTTCCAGTAAGAAAAAATCGAAATCTTAACATGGTTTTTGAAAGAGGACATGTTTTTTTACCCCTTACTCTTTGCTTTTATCCTCATTTTGAGGTATTTTACAAGTATTTAAAAATTTGTCAAATAGTTTAAATTTTTGAAATTTTGGCATCGCTCCGGCATCCTTAGCTACATTAATAAAGACACTAGGCCAACTGGGGGCACGCGAGGCCCTAGTTCAATTAGCCTAGGCCCGCGAGGTCCTAGGTCAATTTGGGGATTCGGAATAAGGAGGTACATGTAATGTTTGAAAAAATTCGGGTATCGCAACTTTCTTTGAAGTAATAAAAATATAAAAATTTTATGTGCCCAATGCATGCCTTCCTCTTCAATTTTACGAGAAGACAATAATGCAAATTAGATATTGTTCTTCCTTATTCTCGATAACAAAAATCAATACTTACTTCTTTTTGTTACAGATTTAAAAATTCACACCAAATTCCATGTAATGCACTTGATTATGTCAACAGATATCACATCCCTACTTGAAAAATAAGATCTCTAATATAACCAGACTGAATTCTGATAATTGCTAAAAATAGTGTCCATTAATTTTTGGATAAAATCTTTTTAAGGGTTGAAGTTTTTATCTATTTAAAAAATAAATCTTTCAATAATTCCAGAACACTGCATGTTCTCGTACATAATTTCATTCACTTCTAAATAGAAAAAATACATTAAAAAGGCTATTTTTTTAACAAAGTTTAACATAAATATATTTCTACAATTGTTTTCGATTTCCGAAATTTTTTCGAAAAATTGGAAAAATTTTAGAGAGATATCATAACCAGAATACACAGACGTACAAATACAATTGGAACCGTGGCTGATACGTATTCAAAAATGCTCAAAAAGTATAGATCCACAAAAATCTGATAATCCGATTTTTTACAAATTATTTACGAAATTATTCCAATTTTTCACTAACGGGAAACTTATAGGGGCAAAGCAACTCGTAATATGAGATGTAAAAACATATACAAGTTGAGAAATTTTTTTTTTCCATGCATTTTTAAATGGATGAATATGTGTGTTTTTAAATTACAAATCTCACGAACTGTCAATATAATCGTTCGAAATTCCTTTCATCGTTGAATACTACATCAATCATGTTTATTTATATTTCCTGTACTAGACAATAAGTCCGTAATATGATAGGATGCATAAAAATGTTTAATATGTTCTCTTCCATACACCCGACTGCAGCACTCGCGCTCCTAATACCTTAGATACTTGCAGACCGAAGTTTCCCGATCAATTTATTAACTACTGCATGATTCCATATCGAAACATAATTGCCATACCAACTCCTAACAATACACAGGAAATTTACGACACTCCAGACTTCATAAGAAAACGTACTTGTTCTCACAAATAATGTAACTGCTTATATTTTAAATAAATATATTTATTATGTCAATATATACATATCAATATTTTATATATTAATATTCAATATATCAATAATAATATTTAATATATAAATATTATCAATAGTTTCAACAAAGCAACAGGGAATATGAAACAAATTAAATTTAATTGAAATATTGGATTCTCGCCGATTTGGTGGCATTTCACAACAGTCACCCAATTTGTCGCCAATATCGCTAAATTTGTAGCCAAGTGTGGAAGATATATAGAGAAAAGGGATTTATATGTACAAGGTGTTCCAGAATAGTTGAGCTTGCTTTTCGAATTTCAGAAATTGATTTTAGCTTTTGAACGTTTTGTCAAATTAAATTTAAAATTATTTGACATATTTTGGAGGGTGGTATCTTCAAATATATATGGGGTCTAAATTTTTTATAGAGTCTTTTGAGCATAATTTCAATTAGAAAAAATGGGGCTGTGCAGAAACTAGTTTTAAAAAAAATATGGAGTAATTATCTAAAATATTTGGTGAAATAGTAAAAAAAATCCATAATCTGTCCACTATAAACCCGGGGTCGGTTACAACTTTTTCTAATTGCGCTTTTATGCTTAAAATTCAGACCCTTTTTTATGAAAACAATATAACATAATTTGGCATTTGATTTTAGCAAATTTTCAAATTGGTATTATGTGTCTAGAGCGGGAAAAGCATGTTCAACTATGCTTAAATGCACTGTGTAACACAAGTGTAGAATTTTAAAACATTAATAAGCTACATTTGGATACAAAACACATTCCTATGCAGCAAAGTGCATGCCAGATAATCTTGAACGATGCTTGAAAATCATTTTTACCCTGAAGCGTTTATTCTCAGGTTTGTGTCAGAAAGCAGAAAACGTGACTAGCTTTATCTCCCTTCAAGACTAGGATTAAAGACCTCACAGAAGAGGAAGTGTTTCAATCATAGTTTATAATACTGGTGCTTCGTGTGCAAGTTTAATGCTAGATTAAGTTTTTGGAGAGATCAAAAATGAAAGGTGCATTGTAGTTATATATGCAATATATTTATGTACTTGCACTTCATAATATTTATACATCGGACAAAATATGAGGCAACCAAAAAACATAAATTTCCTTATCGGATATTGCACTTTGTTTCTTTTGATATGTACCAGAAAAAAATTACAATATAATTTTAATATAAAATTAAGGACGAAATCCTCACACATTTAAATGGAATTTGTAGTTTGTCATCAACATTTTTACTTTCTTTGCAGACATAGTGTTGAAAACCCAGACCGTCCGACTCATCCAGTGGACTTGAGCAAATATTTGGACGGCCGGTGCATACATAGTATGTCAAGAAAAGCCATGGGCTAGGACATTAACAAGAGAACTATAGTTGTCGGATAACGCAACTTGAACAATTCTATGTCAGGGCTGACCCGATAGTATTAAATTTCTAAAGAATTAAAATTTACCATACCAAAAGCAATGACATGTCAAATTTTATGTCGCTACCATTAGTGAATCCAGATTAATTAGGACTTTAAAGATTCGAAATTCTACAACCATACATATATACTATATATAACCCGTTTGAAATAATATTATTTTTTAAAATATTTAAAATTTTGATTTCGAAAAACAAAGTAAATTATAACATATTATTTTTTGTTACATAATCTCAATGTAAAAATTTTTTTCAATACCTCTAAATATAAAATTTTGTTGAATTCTACCCGTAAGATTTGACGTATAGATGTATATGGAACTATATCGCTTCGTGTTAAAGGTAGGGGGATAAATCAAAGTGGAGCGTTTCAAAAGTAATATGAAACATAACTGTTTCCTCGGAAAAGCTGCACAATAATTCTCTGAATACCGATTTTAAAAGATACAATTTTATTAATCTGCAGGTAACAGTGTAAACGTAGAGGCGTCGGAAAACATGTATAGACCAAGTGTGTATTGTGCAATCATGCATCGTAGCTCAAGGTGAACATTTTGTATTTTGTGTATAATAAAGCCAATTTCATTCTGCCGCATTACTTAAATGCTGAATTTTATTTTGGGGGAGGGAGAAGCAGTTTCGGAAAATAAGTTGAAAAATTATCAGTTAATTGTAAACATTCACATTAAATATTAACATTTTCTTATCAGATAATGTGAATCATATACAATACTGAAAACTCATAGCTTGAAAATTTACCCCCATTCCTTTCCGTTCATATTCACTCAAAATAAGCATTTCAATGCCTCAAAAAATACAGAATGTCAAAAATGGGCATGATCTACATCCAACCATGTTCGTGCTATTAGCAATTAATTTTTTTTATTTCCCACCCAAGCCATTCAGCTGACCTAATAGGTGTAGAGTCATCACAACAGTCGCTGGGGAAACGTAGAATATATATATATATATATATATATATATATATATATATATATATATATATATATATATATATATATATATATATATATATATATATATATATATACACACATATATATACACATATATATATATATATACACACATATATATATACATATATATATATATACACACATATATATATACATATATATGTATATATATACATATATATATATATACATATATATGTATATATATACATATATATATATATATACATATATATATATATATATATATGCATATATATATATATACACATACATATATATATAATATATATATATATATATAATTATGTATATAATTATATATACAGAGTTAACAAGAAATAAGTTTCCCACTTCAGAGGGCTCTAGAATGCGTTCTATTGGTCCAAATGAGATAAAATTTGAAATACAGATAATTCAAATGATGCGCTTGACATTTATTAAATCAAAAATTTTAGTACAAAAATCCGCCGATAGGTGGCGCTGTAATACACATAACAACATTTAATAGGCTTTGTAAATGTTAAATAATATTAAAAACGTAGCATTAAAACTGCTCAATATGTCCCCCTTCATGTTCAACAATGTGCTCCAATCGCAGAACTATATTTTCCACAGCTGACCGGAGTGAGTCTGCCGGAATTTCAGGAACATGGCGCCGAATGCTGTCCTTCAGAACTGGCACAGATGCTGGTATTTTACGGTAGATATTGTCCTTGAGGAAACCTCACAACCGAAAGTCGCAGGGGGGTGATATCCGGCGAACGAGGAGGCCATGCTTTTGGAAAATGCCGGCTGATCACCCGTTCAGCTGTGAAATACAGTGTTAGCAATTGCTTTACACTACGCTCAATGTGAGGAGGTGCGCCATCCTGCATGAAAATGATGTCCTAAAGCCATCCACGTTGTTGAATTTGTGGGATTACAAAATCCCTCAGCATATCACGGTACCTTAGTCCTGTGACGGAACAGGTTTTGATTCCAGTTGCAATTACCTCTTCAAAAAAATACGGTCCAATGATAAAGATAGCCGTAAAACCACACCATACTGTCACTTTTTCAGGATGCAAGGGTTGGTCCTGGATTGCGTGAGGGTTTTCCGCTGCCCAAATACGACAATTGTGGGTGTTAACTTGTCCATTGAGGCAAAAGTGGGCTTCGTCAGTTCACAGGATGTTCCATGGCCAACTGACGTCAACCACCATTCGAGCAAGGAACTGAAGTGCAAAAGTTTTACGAACCTATGAGTCTTCGTCCTGCAATAGGTGCACAGGCTTGATTTTGTAGAGATAAAAATTCAAAATTCGCCGTAAGATTTTTTGTACAGTGGAATACAGCATATCCAATACACGGGAAACAACTGGCACATTCACACTACCATGCGATGAGTGACTGCTGGCTTCAACGACCGCGGTAGCCACATTTTCGACGCTAAAACACTGGATTGGCTTTCGTCCTCTACCTGGAAGAATGCGAAGTTGCGCAGTTGTTTCAAATTCCCTTATCATCTTGCGTAGGGCACATGGAGACATTGGACCTTTTCGTAGTATCTGCTTCATACGACGGAATTATTTTACAGCTGTAACAGAGTTCTGCTGGTTCTGGTAGAACAATTTCACCAGTAGCGCCTTTCTGACAACTTTGGCATGATGTGCTGAGAAGTAACTAATGCTCGTGCAGAATCCGCCTTTTTTTATCCAAAGAATAATGCTACTAGGCATGCCCTGTATCGCAAATAATGTTTCACATTTTCAATATATGCAAATAAATACCATTTGTGTTATAGCGTCATCTATAGGTGAATGTTGATATTAAAATTTTTGATTTAATAAATGTCAAGCGCGCATCATTTGAATTATTTGTAAACGCTTTCTAGAGTTCTAGAGCCCTCTGAAGTGGGAAACTTATTTCTTGCTAACCCTGTATATATAATATATATATATATATATATATGACTAGCGAAGAGACCGTAATCTCTAATTCAAGATGTTGAATTGTCATTTTCATGTTCCTTCGAAAACTGTAATGCTTTGTTATCTTCACTTGGCCTAATGAGTGAAACATTTTGATATAAACGCAATCAAAGGTATAAAGATAAATGTCACCACACATTTGGGCACCTTTTAATTTTAAATATCTTTAGGCATGCCATAAATGGTCTATGTTCCATAATAAAAAAAATATAAAATATTTATTTACATTTTGAAGCTTAGGAGCAAACACAGACACAAATGACTTAATTCTAACAGGAAGCACATCGGAGTTTAAGGAGGTATTCATTAAAAGCTGCTAATCTTCAATAAATGACTTCTCATAAAAATGAGTAATGAAAGAATGGGAAAAAGGTAAAGAAATCAAAACACCACAAGTGGCCGTAAGCTTTGCACGGAAATCTGCTCTCTCATTACAAATATTACCAACATGCTCTTATATTCCAAACTTATATTCGCCAAATCCTTGTTTAACATCGATTTAATATTTAATAAAAATTTTGATTTTTTACAAGTGAAACTTAGAACCTAAATTTCAAACAATCACTTGAAATATTTACCTGCTCTTGATATTCAGAACAGGAGCTAAATTCTGCCACCTCTGCTCGAAATATCGAATTATTGTTATTCAATTTAAATCTATAAATATGAGTTTAAATATCAATATAAAAAATGCCAATATCAAACACTACATGATTAAAAGTTAGGATTTAAGAAATAATATAAAGCATATAATTGGTATCATCCTACAAGATATTTCAGGGGGTTATCATATACTATAAAACATTTGCAAGCATGTTACTGAAAGTTTCAGGGGAACTAGCTGTCCGTAATGGGGAGTAAGGTTCCTGACAGTTATGATGATTATATATATATACATATTTATATAGATAAAAATTCAAAAGTCACGCTTCGGCAGACGATAATTAGCTGCATAATTTAAAAATGAAGCTGGAATTTTCATGAACTCCTGTAATTGCGGCTTTTTTTATCAGTTTGCCGAAATTATCAACGAAGTAGCTGAAAAAAAAGCGTTTTATAATGTAGAAAACCTCTGTCAAATCATCAGCATAAGCTTGTAATTAAAATGAGTACTATTGTTGTGCATTAAAATCTCTTTAAAACATATAATCTAGAAGCTCGGCACAATGATGGAACCTTAGGGAGATAGTACTTAGCAATCAATTTTGAAATAAAAATAGTATCCTCAATATACTATACAGAGAGTCGATTCTCTAAATATAAAAAAATGAAATTTTGAAACATCATAGGAAAATGTAGCTCGATCATAATAACCACCAAATTACTCCAATTTAAATTATCGAACGTCCCCATTTAATATAGATTATAATTAACGAGACATGATTAAAACATTTACATTTATTAACAGTTTCGACCAACTTATGCGACGCATCTTCGCAGCTTCTCATCTCTCTAAATCCAAATTGATTATAGTGTAAAATCCCATTAGTTTCAACCCAATAAATAAACCTGTTAACGAAAACCCTCTAAATAATATTTCCTAACTATTAAATCTTGTAAATATTTTCTAATTAATGTTTATTTTTTATAATTTAATATAATAGTCAGGATTTTTAATCAGCTGAATTTTTTGCAGGAGGATGGGCATCCGTAACACTCTCCAGGGTCCCTATACAAAAGTAGTGTAAGGCCGTCTTTACAATTATGGGGGGAGTTAAACACTGCCCTCAAAAAGGTAAGCAAGGAACAATTCGTAAATTTCTGCAACGATGAGATCGACTCTAAATTTCGCAGGAAAGAACCCCGATGATTTTTTTTTAACCGTGCTGGATTCACGGTTTACAAAATTATTTCACAGAACAGATGCAGCCCGGGAAGCAATTAGACAGCACTGGAAAAGTACACACATATAAAATAAAGTAAATATACTATTTAAAGGTCTTTACAAAATAGCATAGTAGCTGGCGAAATTATAGGAAACTCTGCACAGTGGATTTTCATGCCGCGCAACAGCAGGTTTAAAGCGTTTCTTCATAAGCAATCAATGTTTTCAGGAGAAAGATCGCGATTTTTCGTTTACATATTTCTATAAACTGCAATCTCAAACTGTGCAGCTTTCTGGGTTTCATGTTTTAATAGATTTACGTATTGCTATTAATCCAGCAAAATCATTTTTATATAAAGTATACTTTTAAAATATTATTGGTACGTTTCGACAAATAGAGAAAAAATGTATATGTCTTCTAATTTTTCATACACTTTGGGGACTAACAACCTCATACTCTTTGGGGACATAAAATAATGCTATCCGTTTTGGCTTTAACTAAGGGTTGCCCAAATGTCTATAGTAAAAATACTGACTCATGAGCGGTGTGACTATAAATAAAATAAAGTAAGATTTAGATACGAAATGTCAGAATCAGTACCAATATGAAATCCACACAGGAAAGTTATTTAAATTACCATATTTCCCTTTGGTCATTTTAGCAACTATGAAAACAGTGATTTGATACACCCCCTGTAAAACGATATTTTAACACACCAAAGACCTCCGTACATAATATAATTGGTTAAAATATTATTGGTACGTTTAGACAAATAGAGAAAAAATGTATGTGTCTTCTAATTTTTCATACACTTTGGGGACTAACAACCTCATACTCTTTGGGGACATAAAATAATGTTATCCGTTTTGGCTTTAACTAAGGGTTGCCCAAATGTCTATAATAAAGATACTGACTCATGAGCGGTGTGACTATAAATAAAATAAAGTAAGATTTAGATACGAAATGTCAGAATCAGTACCAATATGAAATCCACACAGGAAAGTTATTTAAATTACCATATTTCCCTTTGGTCATTTTAGCAACTATGAAAACAGTGATTTGATACACCCCCTGTAAAACGCTATTTCAACACCCCAAAGACCTCCGTACATAATATAATTGGTAAAAATATTATTGGTACGTTTAGACAAATAGAGAAAAAAATGTATGTGTCTTCTAATTTTGCATACACTTTGGGGACTAACAACCTCATACTCTTTGGGGACATAAAATAATGTTATCCGTTTTGGCTTTAACTAAGGGTTGCCCAAATGTCTATAGTAAAAATATTGACTCATGAGCGGTGTGACTATAAATAAAATAAAGTAAGATTTAGATACGAAATGTCAGAATCAGTACCAATATGAAATCCACACAGGAAAGTTATTTAAATTACCATATTTCCCTTTGGTCATTTTAGCAACTATGAAAACAGTGATTTGATACACCCCCTGTAAAACGATATTTTAACACACCAAAGACATCCGTACATAATATAATTGGTTAAAATATTATTGGTACGTTTAGACAAATAGAGAAAAAATGTATGTGTCTTCTAATTTTTCATACACTTTGGGGACTAACAACCTCATACTCTTTGGGGACATAAAATAATGTTATCCGTTTTGGCTTTAACTAAGGGTTGTCCAAATGTCTATAGTAAAGATACTGACTCATGAGCGGTGTGACTATAAATAAAATAAAGTAAGATTTAGATACGAAATGTCAGAATCAGTACCAATATGAAATCCACACAGGAAAGTTATTTAAATTACCATATTTCCCTTTGGTCATTTTAGCAACTATGAAAACAGTGATTTGATACACCCCCTGTAAAACGATATTTTAACACACCAAAGACCTCCGTACATAATATAATTGGTTAAAATATTATTGGTACGTTTAGACAAATAGAGAAAAAATGTATGTGTCTTCTAATTTTTCATACACTTTGGGGACTAACAACCTCATACTCTTTGGGGACATAAAATAATGTTATCCGTTTTGGCTTTAACTAAGGGTTGCCCAAATGTCTATAATAAAGATACTGACTCATGAGCGGTGTGACTATAAATAAAATAAAGTAAGATTTAGATACGAAATGTCAGAATCAGTACCAATATGAAATCCACACAGGAAAGTTATTTAAATTACCATATTTCCCTTTGGTCATTTTAGCAACTATGAAAACAGTGATTTGATACACCCCCTGTAAAACGCTATTTCAACACCCCAAAGACCTCCGTACATAATATAATTGGTAAAAATATTATTGGTACGTTTAGACAAATAGAGAAAAAAATGTATGTGTCTTCTAATTTTTCATACACTTTGGGGACTAACAACCTCATACTCTTTGGGGACATAAAATAATGTTATCCGTTTTGGCTTTAACTAAGGGTTGCCCAAATGTCTATAATAAAGATACTGACTCACGAGCGGTGTGACTATAAATAAAATAAAGTAAGATTTAGATACGAAATGTCAGAATCAGTACCAATATGAAATCCACACAGGAAAGTTATTTAAATTACCATATTTCCCTTTGGTCATTTTAGCAACTATGAAAACAGTGATTTGATACACCCCCTGTAAAACGATATTTTAACACACCAAAGACCTCCGTACATAATATAATTGGTTAAAATATTATTGGTACGTTTAGACAAATAGAGAAAAAATGTATGTGTCTTCTAATTTTTCATACACTTTGGGGACTAACAACCTCATACTCTTTGGGGACATAAAATAATGTTATCCGTTTTGGCTTTAACTAAGGGTTGCCCAAATGTCTATAATAAAGATACTGACTCATGAGCGGTGTAACTATAAATAAAATAAAGTAAGATTTAGATACGAAATGTCAGAATCAGTACCAATATGAAATCCACACAGGAAAGTTATTTAAATTACCATATTTCCCTTTGGTCATTTTAGCAACTATGAAAACAGTGATTTGATACACCCCCTGTAAAACGCTATTTCAACACCCCAAAGACCTCCGTACATAATATAATTGGTAAAAATATTATTGGTACGTTTAGACAAATAGAGAAAAAAATGTATGTGTCTTCTAATTTTTCATACACTTTGGGGACTAACAACCTCATACTCTTTGGGGACATAAAATAATGTTATCCGTTTTGGCTTTAACTAAGGGTAGTCCAAATGTCTATAGTAAAGATACTGACTCATGAGCGGTTTGACTATAAATAAAATAAAGTAAGATTTAGATACGAAATGTCAGAATCAGTACCAATATGAAATCCACACAGGAAAGTTATTTAAATTACCATATTTCCCTTTGGTCATTTTAGCAACTATGAAAACAGTGATTTGATACACCCCCTGTAAAACGATATTTTAACACACCAAAGACCTCCGTACATAATATAATTGGTTAAAATATTATTGGTACGTTTAGACAAATAGAGAAAAAATGTATGTGTCTTCTAATTTTTCATACACTTTGGGGACTAACAACCTCATACTCTTTGGGGACATAAAATAATGTTATCCGTTTTGGCTTTAACTAAGGGTTGCCCAAATGTCTATAATAAAGATACTGACTCATGAGCGGTGTGACTATAAATAAAATAAAGTAAGATTTAGATACGAAATGTCAGAATCAGTACCAATATGAAATCCACACAGGAAAGTTATTTAAATTACCATATTTCCCTTTGGTCATTTTAGCAACTATGAAAACAGTGATTTGATACACCCCCTGTAAAACGCTATTTCAACACCCCAAAGACCTCCGTACATAATATAATTGGTAAAAATATTATTGGTACGTTTAGACAAATAGAGAAAAAAATGTATGTGTCTTCTAATTTTTCATACACTTTGGGGACTAACAACCTCATACTCTTTGGGGACATAAAATAATGTTATCCGTTTTGGCTTTAACTAAGGGTTGCCCAAATGTCTATAATAAAGATACTGACTCATGAGCGGTGTGACTATAAATAAAATAAAGTAAGATTTAGATACGAAATGTCAGAATCAGTACCAATATGAAATCCACACAGGAAAGTTATTTAAATTACCATATTTCCCTTTGGTCATTTTAGCAACTATGAAAACAGTGATTTGATACACCCCCTGTAAAACGCTATTTCAACACCCCAAAGACCTCCGTACATAATATAATTGGTAAAAATATTATTGGTACGTTTAGACAAATAGAGAAAAAAATGTATGTGTCTTCTAATTTTTCATACACTTTGGGGACTAACAACCTCATACTCTTTGGGGACATAAAATAATGTTATCCGTTTTGGCTTTAACTAAGGGTTGCCCAAATGTCTATAGTAAAAATATTGACTCATGAGCGGTGTGACTATAAATAAAATAAAGTAAGATTTAGATACGAAATGTCAGAATCAGTACCAATATGAAATCCACACAGGAAAGTTATTTAAATTACCATATTTCCCTTTGGTCATTTTAGCAACTATGAAAACAGTGATTTGATACACCCCCTGTAAAACGCTATTTCAACACCCCAAAGACCTCCGTACATAATATAATTGGTAAAAATATTATTGGTACGTTTAGACAAATAGAGAAAAAAATGTATGTGTCTTCTAATTTTTCATACACTTTGGGGACTAACAACCTCATACTCTTTGGGGACATAAAATAATGTTATCCGTTTTGGCTTTAACTAAGGGTTGCCCAAATGTCTATAGTAAAAATATTGACTCATGAGCGGTGTGACTATAAATAAAATAAAGTAAGATTTAGATACGAAATGTCAGAATCAGTACCAATATGAAATCCACACAGGAAAGTTATTTAAATTACCATATTTCCCTTTGGTCATTTTAGCAACTATGAAAACAGTGATTTGATACACCCCCTGTAAAACGATATTTTAACACCCCAAAGACCTCCGTACATAATATAATTGGTTAAAATATTATTGGTACGTTTAGACAAATAGAGAAAAAATGTATGTGTCTTCTAATTTTTCATACACTTTGGGGACTAACAACCTCATACTCTTTGGGGACATAAAATAATGTTATCCGTTTTGGCTTTAACTAAGGGTTGTCCAAATGTCTATAGTAAAGATACTGACTCATGAGCGGTGTGACTATAAATAAAATAAAGTAAGATTTAGATACGAAATGTCAGAATCAGTACCAATATGAAATCCACACAGGAAAGTTATTTAAATTACCGTATTTCCCTTTGGTCATTTTAGCAACTATGAAAACAGTGATTTGATACACCCCCTGTAAAACGATATTTTAACACACCAAAGACCTCCGTACATAATATAATTGGTTAAAATATTATTGGTACGTTTAGACAAATAGAGAAAAAATGTATGTGTCTTCTAATTTTTCATACACTTTGGGGACTAACAACCTCATACTCTTTGGGGACATAAAATAATGTTATCCGTTTTGGCTTTAACTAAGGGTTGCCCAAATGTCTATAATAAAGATACTGACTCATGAGCGGTGTGACTATAAATAAAATAAAGTAAGATTTAGATACGAAATGTCAGAATCAGTACCAATATGAAATCCACACAGGAAAGTTATTTAAATTTCCATATTTCCCTTTGGTCATTTTAGCAACTATGAAAACAGTGATTTGATACACCCCCTGTACAACGCTATTTTAACACCCCAAAGACCTCCGTACGTAATAGGAAAACATTGTCGAGGAAGCTATTTTTTCAATTGTTCTCTAATGTCAGACTCGCTCATACCAGTAGAGCAATTTTATCGGTCATATCAGTATTCGATCATATCAGTAAAGCAATTTTATTGAAAAAAGCTGAAAACTTTGTAAAAAAATAAGGAGAACAGGATTTTTGCAACTCACGGTTGGTTAACTCTATGGGTGGTAAAGGCGGTTTATTTTGTAGGAAATATTTTTGATGCAAAAGTACAGTTACAAATTTATTAATAGTTCTTAAGTTACGTACATTCAAATTCTGTAAAATTATGTATAACAGTTAGCGTTTACTATTGAAGAACAACAACATTTAAAAAAAATTCTGTATTTAAGAATCAACTGCTTATAAAAACCAACACGAGAGAAACGAATTTGATCCTTATAACAAGCGGTCACTGTAATTTTGACGCTAGATGACAATCAAAATCTCCAAACGCGACACAGAATCTCTAAATTGGCACCTCTGCAATGTCGATTAATGTATTCAGAACAGGATAGTCCGTGACTTCCTATTTCAATTTGATATGGATTTATTTGACTCAGCTTTCTGGATTGGCTCATTATCAATCAAACGAAAACAATTTTTATATAAAATATTTTTCTAAAATATTATCGTTGTATATGGACGGTCAATAAATATTTTACTTTTAATTTTTCGTAGTCATTTTAGAAGCTGCGGAAATAATGATTTGGAATGAAACCATCATCTTAAAAATATATCTTCGTGTTTTATAGTTATTTCAAATAAACAACGTTTCAATGTCCCAAAAACACTCCAAATGCAAAAAATGGAAGGTGGTCAAATATGGGCGTCGCCATAAACGCAATTGTGATATGTCCCAGCTATTCACAATTGAATCTTGTAAATATTTCTGAATAAAGATTTTCTAAATTGGACATAATTGTCAGAATTTTCAATTTGTATAATTTTTTATAGGAAGCAGGGCATACGTAACCTTTCTTTGGGTTCCACAAATGTTAAGTAAAAAATACCATTTACAATTTTTAAAATAGATATGCACTGCTCTCTAAAGGTTAAACACGGACAGGATAGTCCAGTGGTAAAAGCACGGGGATTGCACTTGGAGGATCCGAGATCGATTCCCGGCTCTGCCCGAGCTATCCCCGTCTTTATGCGGAGTATAAATTGTGTTTATGCGGAGCAAGTTAAATATATGGGTCGGTCCCTGTGGATGTCTCCCCGACTGATTTATAGTTTAAATTGGATGTCATTGTCCGGGTTGTCCAAACAGATACCTTACACCTTCGGGTAGATCAAATAATCTGGGTTGACAGAAAGAGAAGAAAATCTGATGTGGGCCGCGTATGACTTTTCTTATATAACGCAATGAATTTACTTCTTTATAGCTGAAAAAGTGATGAAAAAATCTAGGACATGGTGTATGTAACATTAAATTGTACATTTGGCGCTTTTCCAGATGACAACATGTAAAATTATTTCAAATTATCTCATATTTTACGCAACTAAAAATTAACAATTACCAATATTGATATCATCCTCAATAAGAAATATTGTCCATATATTTAAATATTTTAATAATAAATTAATCAATTAGGCGTTATTTTCATTAACTTGCGGTCATTTTTGAAATTTTGACTATGTATTCGTCAATGCTGGGCTAAATGTCGCCAAGTTTACGATATTTAGAAGAGCATTTCTTATATAATAATAGGTATGCCTATCATATGACGGAATTAAAAATTTGCAAAACACTGCATCATTTGGCGTCATTTTTATTAATTTGGCGACATTTTTATCAATTTGATAACATTTTTATCAATTTGATAACATCTTTATCAATTTGGCAACAGTTTCGCAAATTTGGCGACATTTTTATCAATTCGATCACATTTTTATCAATTTTGAAACAATTTCGCCTATTTGGCAACAATTAAAATAAGTCGTCGTCAAGTTGGCGATATGCCGCCGAAATTTGTCGCCAGAATTCCGCTAAGCGTTACCGACAGAGAAATAGGTTATTCTTATGTTCTAACGAAAATAATGAATTTTTATCAATTAGTTGTCATTTTCATATATTTAGCGTCATTCTTATCAATTTGGCTGCATTTCTTATCAATGTGGTGACATTTTCATCAATTTGTTAGGCAATATTCCTCCAACTTCGTCCCCAAACTTTCTTCAAACATTATGGTCGGAGAAATAGGCTATTCTTATAGCAGATAAACGACTAATGGCGTCCAAATACAAAGCTATTACCCAAAGTATTTTCTCTTATAGTAGATTCTTATTCTTTCCAAGATATTGGATTTTCATCATTAGTATTCAGTTGCAAAGTGTTTCCTAATCAATGCTTTATGCATGGTTGATCTTTTTACTTTCCTTATATACAATAATATATACGGAAAGTATTGTGATGGGGTCGAAAATTCGAATTCGAGTTTTCGACGGGAGATTACGTTTAAAGCATCCCTGATCACGAAACAAACATTTTTGAAGTGATGTTTGTGTATGTGTGTGTGTGTCTGTGAAACTATGTGTGCTTGTGTGTGTCAGTGAGTCTGCGGAGACGATAACTGATGAACGAATGGACCGATTCGAACGAAATTTGGCACAAGAATCACAATCTGTAAACACTGGAAGCCTATTGTTTTTATATGCAATCGAATGTTCAGAATCCCTCTAAATTTTCGAGTGAAATTTTGAAAAAATCGTCAAAAAATCAAAACCTCTAATAAAGTTACGCAAATAGACATTCATTATGTAATTTTTCATTAGAAAGCGCTTAACATAAATTTTAGAACGCTAACATGAACCGTTCTCGAGATATAGCACAATTTTCAAAGAATTATCAAAAAGTCATATAAAATAAAAATAAATATCTCCAATTGAGAAACATGTTCACTTTTCATATGTAATACCATGCGATAAATTTAGTAACATCATTCTCGTGGATCTAGCTCGTTCCATTCATGAAAAAGATACTTTGAGTAATACTTTTGTATTTGAACGTCAATAGTCATTTATCTGCGGTAAGAATAACTTATTTCTTCGTCCATAACGCTTGGCGAGATTTTGGCGACGAATTTGGTGGAATGTCGCCAACTTGGCGACTTTTTAAAATATTGCAAAATTAACGTAAAACTCGCCAAATGGATAGAAATGACGCTAAATCAATGACGACTCATTGATGATGACGACATGGAACATGACGACTCACTGACGAAAATTCAATATATTGAAAAGAATATAAATAACTACTTTAAAAATAATGTATTTTTTTTACTGTAAAAGTAGTAAATTCATTGCATTATATAAGGAAAGTCATCTGCTGCCCACATAAGATTTTTTGTTTAGTTTTATATTGGTTAACGTTGAGAGACCGAGCCTCACATTTATGACGTCAAAAACTGTAACATTATTTTCAGTTTCCTTGTGCAGCGAGCTGGATATTTAAGGAATTTCCCAATTTAGGAAATTTCCCAAGAATTATTTCAGATAATTTCATTTTTAGAGTACGATCCGTTGACAAGGTAATCAATTCTTCTTCTTCTTCTTCTCGTAGCAAAAATTCACAACGGGATGTATGAACTACAACAGATGTATTTCGTATCCAGTCATTACTTTCTATAGTCAAGGAAGGAAAGTAACTTTCAATCTTTTCTTCCAAGAGTGTTATGCTATAGCGCAAATAATTTCTACATTTTTTACTTTCCTTATGTACATAATGTATAAGGAAATTATGGTGACGGGGTTGAAAATTCGAATTCGAGTTTTCGACGGGAGAGCACATTTCAAACATCCCTGATCACGAATCAAACATTCTTGAGGTGATGTCTGTCTGTGTGTGTGTGTGTGTGTGTGTGTGTGAAAGTATGTGTGAAAGTATGTGTGTGTGTGTGTGTGTGTGTGTGTGTCAGCGAGTCTGTGGAGACGATAACTGACGAACAAATGGATCGATTCGAACGAAATTTGGTACAAAATTCACAATCCGTAAATACTGGAAGCCTATTGTTTTTAAACGTAATCGAATGTTCAGAACCCCCCCCCCCCCTAAATTATCGAGTAAAATTTTGAAAAAATCATCAAAAAATCAAAACCTTTAATAAAGTTACGCAAATTGACATTTCTAATGTAATTTTTCCTTAGAAAACGATTGACATAAACTTTAGAACGCTAGCATGAACCGTTCTCAGGATATTGGACATTTTTTAAATAAATTTATCAAAAAAATTCCATAAATTAAAAAAATATATTAACTGTTGAGAAACATGTTCACTTTTCATATGTCATATCATGCGATAAATTGGGTGACATCATTCTCGTGGATCTAGCTCCTTCCATTCATGAGAAAAGATACTTTGAGTAATACTTTTGTATTTGAACGCCAATAATTATTTATCTGCTATAAGAATAACTTATTTCTCTGTCCATAACGCTGAGCGAGATTTTGGTGCCGAATTTGGCGGAATGTCGCCATCTTAGCGGCTTTTTTAAATTTTGCCAAATTAGCGGAAATCTCGCCGAAAGGAAAAAACTGACACTATATCAGTGAAAATGACAACTAATTGACGAAAATTCAATTTCTTGGAAAGAATATAAATAGCTACTATAAGAAAAACCAATTTTTTTTATTGTGAAAATAGTAAATTCATTGCATTATATAAAGAAAGTCATGTGTTGCCCACATCAGATTTTGTATTATGAAACGAAGAAGATATATCTGCTGCATTTTTTTCTGACATGCGATTCTTCCAAAGACATACTTTCTGAAATGTTGACAGTTTGTCAATGGAAGTGAAACTATTTTCACTTTTTCCCTGGATACTTGTATCAACGTTATCTAAGTAATTAAAAATATCGGCATAATATGAAATTTTAACACACCGAATATCATGTTTAAGACATTTTACAAAAGCATCTGTACCTTAATTCTTGAAAAAAATGCAACTATCCGGCAAGCACTTTATTCCTAGATAATCATCTTACTTCAGAGTGCAAAAGCAATAATTTCTACTGAGATTCCATAGATTTCCTGGACATTCCATAGACATTTCTTAGACATTCCTTAGAAAAGGCGATATGGGTTCGAAGATTTTTGAAAAGAAGTGTTTTTAAAGGTTTTAGCTTGATGCCATTTACCATATTTACAACTTGTTCTAGTACATGCTTTAACGTTGTCTGTAATGTTTTTGAGACTAGGGGTTTTGTTAAAAAAAAAACAGTACGTAGATAAAATACTTGAGTTTTTTGTCTATGCATGGGTAACAAATCCTTTAATAGAGCGTACCAATGATGGAGCACAGCCCGTACAAATTCCTCTGCTCCCATGATGTTCAAGATGTTTTAAAATGTTCTATATATGATATAATGAGTCAAAAATATTGTGGCAAAAATAAATAAAAAATCTGATGTGGACAGCACATGACTTTCTCTGCAGACTTATATCTACGTTCTCTTTATTTCAATTAAGTTTATTTCACTTTTAATTAAATTTTCGTTCTCATTTGGTAACTGGACTTATTTTCAAAGGTGGCGTAGAGAAAATACGAAAAACTAAAATATCTCGAGAATGGCTAGTCCTAGTGTAATAGGGTTGATCTTATTCTTTTCTTCGTTAAAAATTACGCATAAAGCAAGCATTTAATGTTTATATTTGAGCATACGTAGTTTTTTATTTTAGATTTTGACAAATTTTGCGGGACAGTTTGCAGAAAAAGGCAAGTTATTTTTTTTCGAATCGTTCCAAAATTTATTCAGCACCAGGGTGACCCACAAGCAACTTACCTACCAAATTTTGTGAAATTCGGTCCATTAGTTTTTTAGCGAGAGTGGATGCAAGCTTTTGAAGGCCCTTTCGCAAAAAAAGGGTTTTCTTATCCCGAATCGTACCCAAAACTAATCAGCGCCAGATTCGCCCACAAGTGACTTACGAAATTTTATGAAATTCGGTCAATTAGTTTTTTAGTTAGAATGGATACAAAATCTGCACAGACAGACACACAGACATATAGACAGACAGACAGACAGACACACAAGTGACTTACCTAGCAAATTTTATGAAATTCGGCCTATTAATTGAGTTAGAGTGGATACATACATTGCACAGACACACCCAGAGACAGACACACACACACAGACGTCACGCTAAAAATAGCTTTTTCGTATTCTAGAGGTCTCGAAACGTGTAGATCCGTCGAAAACTCGAGTTGCAATTTTCGGCATGATTCCAATACTTTCCCTATACATTGCCATGTATTGCAGGGAAAGTAAAAATAGGAGATGTGGATGACTTACCAAAATGCGGTGAAATAATTATATTTCTTAAATAATCTTTCCTCATGTGTACTATTATAATTGCGTATACTGCAATGTTTACCAAGAATTACCCTTCAAATTTATCTTTACAGTGAGAGTCAAACTAAATTATTGGCCACGGACTACAATATTTACCTTTTAAATTATAATACTTATTTAAGTAGCATTCAAAGATTATAACATAACATTTACAAATAATACTTCATACAAAAAATACTAATTTAATCTTCTATGCGAGGGACTTAGGAGGAGATGCCAGATCCAGCGATTATTTATCGAAATGTTAAAAAGTTTTGCGCTCTACTCAGTTGTTACAATAGGGATGGTACTTATCTTGTGTGCAGTTAAATTGCATTAGAGCAAACGCTTTGTCTGGCTGTTGAATTGGGGCACTTGACACTAGGGAGCGAATTTGTTCGACTTCGTATCTCATCTGGAATCTACTACTACTATTATTTATTTTACGTTTTCACACATTGAGTCAATTTATGCCTCATCCTATCGAATATCATTTTTTTCTGCTTGTCGTCTTCATATCTTGAACTCCCTTCTAATCTGATTGTCCTCTTTTCTCTTGCTCGGTAATTTTAATGTCTTACCTTGCTTGGGGGAACCACGCCTCCCTTGTGTCCTTCCTATATTGATTGACATTGCTTTCATGATGGCTGAGGGCCGGGCCTGATTGGATTCCTCCTTTTTGACGTAGATTCTCCGGGTGAGGTCCCGAATCTCGGGTTACGCCAATGTAGACATTGTGATTCTTCAACTTGTTGACATCATTGCAAATTGGTGAATTTATGGATCGAAACGTTGTTCAAGTGAAATGTCAAACCTGTTGTCTACTCGTCTGAACCCTTTGTTTAGCTAGTTTCACACCATGACGTATTACTTTAAACATATATTGCTTTATTTGATTTTTACAAATATCTTATCCTGTTGAACGTTCGTTAAATTCTCTGTTCGTTTTCGTTATTGAAACGGACGAATCCTACTATATGAGCTTTACCGCTAATGCCAAACCTGTTTATTCGTCTGAACCCTTTGTTTAGCTAGTTTCACACCATGACGTATTACTTTAAACATATATTGCTTTATTTGTTTTCACAAATATCTTATCCTGCTGAACGGTCGTTAAATTCTCCGTTCGTTTTCGTTACTGAAACGAACGAATCCTACTATATGAACTTTACCAAATTTTTCAAGTGAAATGTCAAAATGTGTTAGGGTGACTCGTTCTTATGTAAAGCAAAATTTCGTTTGAAAGTTGATCCGGTAACCGTTTTCTCAGCGGCATCTGACATTTTTAATTCTATTTTGTATTGTATCGTCCGAATAAGGAATTTTCGCAATTTCCTTTTTTGCTTCGTCGCCAAACATATTTTTTACTATTTCGTGACATGCTAATAAAATGATATTTTTTATTAGCCTAAATTTAATGCTATAATATAGCATACAGAATTTAAACAACACAAGTGATTGTAAAGTGAGATGTATGAAAATTGCTGAATAATTTTTCATAAAAAATTATTTACCTTGGAGTCTAAAATATAAGTGATATGAAAGAAATTGATTTTACATAGAGAAGCAGACGATTTATATTTCGATGGCGTCATTTAAATAAAGTTAATTTTGTGTCACTAGCAACATTTTCGACGAAGTTTTAAGTTTTCGAGTATAATAAATTATTGTAGTACTGTGATAATTTTTAAAAGCACTAAATGTATCACATTTTAGACATTTTTAAATAAAATTGCATTTCAGTTGGAAAGTGTTTCACAATCGGTGCTTTATACATGATTGATCTTTCTTGTTTTAGATGCGGAAGGAAGAGGTCACCAAGCGGGATAGTGCTCGCCTCTCGGAAAATAATATGTTTTGAAGTTGTAAATAGGTATGTTGTAAATATCGATTCTCTTAAATATATGAGATCTCTGTTGTGAAATAAAATACCTAAACAAGACCACTAATGACTCCTGAATATGAGTCTTCTATATCTGAGAAAGAACAAACCTCTGCGAATGACAACACACAAATGTATTACCTGATCTTATACACTGTAAAACATTCAGCAACCTTTGCTCATTTCTTTCAGATACTTTGATAAATTCGGCAAACCATAAAAAAAAACCGAAATTACAGACGTTCAGGAAAATTCTAGCTTCATTTCTGAAATATTCAGCTAATTATGGTCTATATATATATATATATACTGTATATTTATATATATGTATATATATATATATATATATATATATATATATATATATATATATAATATATATATAATATATATATATATATATATATATATAATATATATATATATATATATATAATATATA